>JAJMSH010000070.1:0-43416 GCA_030558315.1 Kodamaea suecica | reverse complement strand
GAGAATGAATTCCTTCGTTGTATATCTGCCTGAGAATGAATTCCTTCGTTGTATATCTGCCTGAGAACGAATTCCTTCGTTGTATATCTGCCTGAGAATGAATTCCTTCGTTGTATATCTGCCTGAGAATGAATTCCTTCGTTGTATATCTGCCTGAGAATGAATTCCTTCGTTGTATATCTGCCTGAGAATGAAGTCTTTCTTGTGTAACTACACGAAAATTTACGTCTTCAAAAAGCTCATGTACTGATTGCGCCAGCGAATTATGTTCTAGAAACGCAGCTGCAAGTAATATAATTCATACCGTCAAATTACTCTTCCTTTCTTCGTAGCATAACTCATCTCGCTTTCAATCCATAGAACCAATGCCTTCCTGCTCAAATGAGCACGCTTTCTGGTAGCAAGTTACTATTGTTCCGCTTAAGTCGACCCGCTTCTCATACCCAGTTCTCGTGCCAACCTTTTCTCACGTTTAAGGTTTCACTTCCGACCTGGATCACCCCGTGTAGAAGTACTCCCCTGCTCGTATTTAAGTTAATCTACGTCCTTGGTGTACACACAAAATAGCTCTTTAAAATCTCTTAACCCTTTTTTATCCGTTTCTTGTTCATGATTCCTCTCCACACTTACTTCCCCGTTGCCTCTTCCCTCCTATCTCCTTTCGCTATTCATGCACTTTAGCTTAGTACCACGAAATGTGTTCCTGCTTCCACTTTCAAATCCAAAACGTAAAATAAGGCAAGTCCATCCCACAACCTATTCGTTTATACTGCAGCTGTTCAAGCCTCAGCTGGCGAGAGCTAATTTCCTTGTAGTGCAAAGACCTCGATGAATATTGGGCACCAGGGTCACTATCGTAATAATGTCATTTTCCACCTATCACTCAAATACCTACTCTTCATTTGTATTGTGAAATCCTAATGCTACAAAAAGTACAAAAAAGCCCGAAACTCTCTAACTAAGTCATTATTAAACTTGCTTTTTATAGTACATAGTTCCAGCACTCATGTTCTTTTAGAACTAAATAGTCATCGACAATTGGAGAAACTAATGCATGTCTGGGTATACCAAAAGCCCTAACTTTGAATTATATAAACATGTGTCAACCTCGAGTCATATCAAATGAAGCACTGTGGAACCTATAAACCACATACTGCATCGGTCATACTTCCGTGGGTATCACAAGTCACAGAGGTTCTCTGAAACCGATTTCACAAAGTACCTATATCTCCGATTATCAACCAATGTCTTCATAAGCGCAACATCTACATGTATATCCTACATCGCATCTAATCAACGTTTCTCAAATAAAATTACATACATCCTAAGTCCTAAATCAAACCTTAACCTTCTTTTTGGCAGGTGTTTCCGCTTCAGAACCCTCTGCTTCAGAATCCGACGCTGCGGCATCGGAATCAAACTCTTCCGCAACATCAGAGTCGGATCCAGATTGGAAGTCATCATCTGCACTTTCATCCTCATCTTCACCTGCACTGCCCATATCAACATCGGCATCGTCATCGTCATCGTCGTTATCTCTGGCTTCGTTCATTGCCTTAGCCAACATAGCCTTTGCTAACTTTTCTTCATTCTTGACTCTTATGCCCTTCTCATTACAGAATTTCTCGATATTTTCTTGCTCTTCTCTATCTATACTTCCAAAAGTATGGCCTTGATTAGTTCCTCTCAAGTTAATTTCCAAATCAAAGGTTCTCAGAGCAGACACTCCTCCGCCAGTTCTGGACATGGTGATATTACTAATTTCCGAGTATGGAATGTACACTGTTGGTTTGGTCACGAAGAGGAAGCATCTATCCAAAGGATATAAATAACCTTCAGATGCCTTTAATGAACATGATATGCCTGGTTGAAGGAAACGAGATTGAAACGATCCAGGAATAAGCAACCTACGTTCAGTTAATCCTCTGAAACAATGAGACATAACTAAATGTGTTGGTGCATCATATGTCTTCTTTAATCTATCCTTGTACTTAGATTCGTATTCTTCTTCGGAAACATTCAATTCCAATTCTAACTCTTCCTCCTTAGCAAACTGTAACACCAAGAATGGGTATCTTGTTTGACCTTGTCTCAAAGGAGGGTCGATCTGTAAAACGATGATGTGATGAGTTTCGTCCGGTTTTGGTAACGAGAAGATTCTCTCGATTTGCTTGTATTGTATTTTATAATCGTAAGTTTTACCACGCAATCTCAAAGATGTTGGGTACATATCAATATCGTAACGACCTCTTGGAGTCAAGAATAATACGTCGCTGAAGGAAACAATGGCCTCTCCGCTAACTTGTCCAATATCAGCCTTATCCTTCAATTGTTCGTAAAATACAGTAGCAGCACTAATTTCTTCAGTCTCTTCTTCCTCCTCTCCATTTTCGTTTTTGACCATCTTGGTTTCACCGTCGACTACTCCTGGAACGTAGAATCTCATTTCAACCAATTCATCTCCAGCATAATCTTCATTTTCCAAATTCAACTCGAGTGATACTTCGTTCTTACTTGTTAAATTGGAATTGCTGATTGAGGAGTATGGGATTTCGAAGTCAGGTTTATTATTGACCTGGAAGATCAATTCATTCCTAGCCAAATCAGTCTTACCCCAGTTCCATCCTCTTAATGAATGCTCCTTATGCTCCAAATTCAAATGAAAATTTCTTTGTAATTCTTGTTTCATTTTGGTGAAGTCTTCAGTATCAAATCCATCCAACATAACCACTCCCTTGTTTTTAGTTTGGACTCTCAATTCATATCCTCTTGAACCTCTTGACCACAGCGAGGTTAAGATCTCTTCTGAGGGCAATAAGAACGGGTCCTTTTTAACATTATTCGCTCCTGCTGCTTTCCATCCCAAACCGGAATCAGCAATACGCATACGACCCGCGCTCTTGGACTGATTCAAGTATATTCTCTCGAAATCTGTGTTAACCATTATATCTACCACTTCACCTCGTGTTTAGAAAATTCTTGTTCACTTCAAGTTTTGTCATTTTCTTTGGTGGACGCGTTACGACATTCACTCCCTTCGACTTGTCTCAGCGACATTTGGCACATTCATAGCCTTGCCAGTGAAGACAGAGGGTCTTCGGAGTCTGGGTGTGTTTTTCTAGTATTCCTTCTTTTGCAATACCATGAGTACAGGGTGGCCATCAAGTGTAGTAATGTAACATTTCTGGGCGATTGCTTAGTGTATCTGGTCAAATTAAGTATTTGATTGCTTACGCCGTTACAGGTGACATTCGATGACTCAAACGCTTCGATTCTCGATTACAAAAATGAGTGAAAAATCCAATTTAAAAAAAACGTCCTTCATTACCATCAAAGAGTTATACAGAATGACCGTTAGAAAGGCTGGTGTTTTAGGTGCCACAGGTTCTGTTGGCCAAAGGTTTATATTATTATTAGCAAACCACCCGGACTTCAAAATCCACGCTTTGGGTGCCTCTGCTAGATCTGCTGGAAAGGCCTATAAAGATGCCGTTACATGGAAGCAAAACGAATTATTGCCAAAGTCTGCTGAAGATATTAAGGTGGAAGAATGTAAGCCACAAGGATCATTTGCCGAATGTGACGTTATATTTTCTGGATTAGATGCTGACTACGCTGGAGAAATCGAAAAGGAGTTCGTTGAAGCTGGTTTGGTGGTTGTTTCCAACGCTAAGAACTATAGAAGATCCCCAGATGTTCCTTTGATTGTCCCTATTGTAAATACCGAACATTTGTCTGTTATTGAAAACAAGGTCATTGAGGCTAAGAAGGCTGGTGAAAAGAAACCAGGTTTCATCATCTGTATCTCCAACTGTTCAACTGCTGGATTAGTTGCTCCTTTGAAACCATTAGTTGATGCTTTTGGCCCAATTGATCTCCTTACAACTACTACATTGCAAGCAATCTCTGGTGCTGGGTTCTCTCCCGGTGTGCCTGGAATCGATCTTTTGGACAACATCATCCCGTTCATCAGTGGTGAAGAAGAAAAGATGGAATGGGAAACCAAAAAGATCTTGGGTACTGTCAATTCAGTCGGTAGTGAATTCACTCCTTTAACAGATGACGAGATGAAGGTCAGTGCTCAATGTAACCGTGTTGCCGTTATTGATGGACATACCGAATGCATATCTTTAAGATTCAAGAATAGACCAGCTCCTTCAACCGAACAATTGAAACAGGTCTTGAGAGATTATGTCTGTGAAGCCACAAAATTAGGTTGTCACTCTGCTCCAAAACAAACCATCCATGTATTGGAAGAAGAAAATAGACCACAACCAAGATTAGATAGAAACAGAGACAATGGTTATGCTGTTTCAGTTGGTAGAGTCAGACCAGATCCGGTCTTAGATTTCAAGATGGTTGTTTTATCTCACAACACTATCATTGGAGCTGCTGGGGCTGGTATCTTGATTGCTGAACTTTTGATAGTTAAGGGACTTATCTAGATATTCCATAGTATTAATACATTTTATATTAAACTCGTAACTTCTTTGACATAAAACGATGATTTTGAAATTTTGCGACATGACATCAAAACGAAAAGCCAGATGAACCAGCTTATCCAGGTTGATGACTTCACCTTAGTTAATAGAGATGAAGTGGAAGACCATATCTTCGAATTGTACACGAACCGTCCTCCTGCTGAGGAGCAAAATTTAGGTTATGTTGACCGGTCCAAAGACCTACTCCGAGTATCATTAGGAAAATCCAGTGTGGACTTGAACATTAAACAATCTTTATCGTCCCTATCATCTACTAAAGAAACATCGTCAACTGGATTTGTATGTTGGCAGTCAACAACAAGAATGGTGGATTGGATACTAAGCTGTGAACTTTGTCCGTTTCGTTCAATTTTTCAGCACAGGAATGAGTTGGTTGTCGTTGAACTCGGAGCTGGGATTGCTGGGGTATGTGCATCTGTCTTAGGGCCCAAGGTATCAAGATACATTGCCACAGACCAAAAGCATATTCTCAAACTACTCAAGCATAATATTCAAGAGAATACTACTCAGCAATACAGTAAGACGAATAATAGGAAGAGAATTCAGCAGGCACAAGTTGTTGATGTCATGGAGTATGACTGGGAACACTTGGAGCAAGGATGGTACAATTATTCTACATTATTAGAATCAATGGAACCAGCCAAACCTGATTTAATCATAGGTTGTGATACCATTTATAATGAATATCTCATTCCCCATTTCATCTCAGCATTCACCAAATTAATGAAAGACTCAACTGGTATTCTCATTACCCTTCAACTTCGAGAGCCTGATGTTATAGAAACCTTTGTTTCCGAAGTAATTGACTCAAACTTGAGGATTTATTGCATTCCAGAGGAGCTACTTAGCCAAGATTTGACCAAAGGCTTTGTGGTTTACTATATAACTGTATAGCTCGATAACTTTATACGTGAATCAATATTGACTTTCTACAATGTTGGCTAAAAAATACGACATAAAAATACGACTCTTCTTTTTAATGACAGAAAAACAACGACGACTTGAAAGTTGAAAAGACATAAGCACCAGTTCACTAACATACACCTCTCCACTTCTCCTAGCCATTAAAAGCCAAATAATTTACTGCTCAATAGTTGTTTGATGCATTAATCGGATTCATTACATCTACCATAATTTCGTGCCGCTAGCTTGAGCACCTATTTGCACAATGTCATCTGTATTTGGAGTCAATACAAACTTCAATTCAGATCCTAGGAAGACTCAGAAGTACTTTGCTAATAATAATAACGGCAACAACAATAACGGCAATAATAATGGAAACGGAGGAATGAATGATTCAAGAAGGAGCGGAAATGCTCCAGTAAAGAAGAAACTTGTGAATAGGAATAACAACCTGGGAAATCTGAATGGTTATAAAGGTGGAAACAGCAACAACAACAATAATAATAGCAATGAGAGGCGAAAACAAGATAGAAAACTTAATTCAAAGTCAAATGATTACGTACAGAAGTCAGAACTGCCATCAATGAATGGTGATCCACTTGATAAGCCAATAAAGGCAATACCTCGACAGTCTCCCGAGAAACTTCAAGCATATTCCCAAGAAGAGATTCAAGCTACAGGTGAACTCTTTACCAAACCTGAAATACTAGGTTTCCAACGAAATAAAAATATACCTCCTAGGCCATGTCCAAAGTACCTCATATCCCAGCCAAGATTGTTGTATACTCCTCCATTTAATCAAAATGCTTGGGACAAACAGAATCAAGAGAAAATGTTGATCATTGAAAGCAATAGCACTGGTCTGGACTACCAAGGCCTCTATGAAGAATTTCAAAAGATGAGAGAAGTGGAAAGACGGCGGATGGAAACATTTGGTTTAGTCGATGCTGAAAACACAAGGAAGGACTTAAACGACGCCATCACCTTCCAAGGTTCTTGCCTAGATATGTGTCCTACATTTGAAAGAGCAAGAAGAGCTTTGGAAAATAATGTTAAGGCCTTGGAAAAGGATCCTATTACCAATAAAATTTCAAGAGAACGTGCTGTCAAAGCTTTTTCTAGACCAGCAGCGGGCCAACCTCCTCCTCTTCCATCGGACGTGAGGCCACCTCATGTCTTAGTAAATACTTTGAACTACTTGGTGGACAACATTGTGCACCAATTGCCTGAAGCACATTCATTCATATGGGACAGGACAAGATCTATCAGGCAAGATTTCACATACCAAAACTCGTTTGGACCTGAAACAATTGATTGTAATGAAAGAATTGTCCGAATTCATTTACTATCGCTTCACATTATGGGTGGTAGTGACCAAGAGTATTCACAGCAGCAAGAATTGGAACAGTTCAACAAAGCTTTACAAACGTTGATTGAAATTTATGATGACGTTAGAAACTATGGTGGAACTGCACCTAATGAAGCAGAGTTCAGAGCCTACCATTTATTAAGTCACATTAGAGATCCTGAATTAGAGAAGGAATTGCAGAACTTGCCGAATAGAATTTTTCAGGATAAGCATGTTCAATTAGCCATCAGGTTAAGAAATATGATTTCCCAAAATAACGTAATAGAAAGAGGTTACTCGAACTCAGTTGGTGCTCTCAACTTATTTGTTGAATTTTTCAGAGTCGTTTATAGTGAGGAGACTCCATTTTTAATGGCATGCTTATTGGAAACACGCTTCAATGAATTCAGATTTTATGCCTTGAAGGCCATGAGCAGAAGTTACCATACCAAAGGTAAGGCATATTCAGCGGATGTGTTAAAGAACTTGCTTGGATTTGACTCAATTGAAAAGCTTGTGGCATTTGTTTCATATTATGATATCGAAATAATTCGTGATACCAACGGAGAAGTCTTGGTAGACTTGTTCAACAAGGAGAAGCTTGAGTCGATATACAAGCTAAATTCATTCCATGAGAAAGCTAAAAAGACTCAGACTTACTCAACACAATTGGATGTGAAGATTCGAGGGAAATCATTAAGGAATTTTATCAACCAAGGGTACCCTAATAATGACTTAGGTATCAAACAAGAGCATAAGATTCTCAAAGTTACAAATGTTCCTAAGCTAAACGGTACTACAATGGTTGACCCTTGTAGTTTGACTCCTCAAAATACAATCAATGTAGCTCCCCAGAATGCCTCTATGATCAAAAGTGTGTTCAATCCTCCACCGTCATTGCAAAATGATAAATTCAACTTCGCACCCAAGTTTAAGGAAACTGAGAAGCCAGTGATTACAACACAAGCACAATTTGGAATAACTCCCAGCTTTTCATTTGGTCAAAATCCCACGTCAATTATCAAATCTACTATTCAACAACCTGTGAATGCATCGAGGTCTGTCACCAATGCGTCTAATCAGGTTCCAAACTTCATGGATAAGACCCAAATAAGTTCGCAGTCAACTATGGATGTTCTAAGTTCAACTCCGAAGTTTGCCTTTGCGAACGGAATCGCTGCACCTGCAACAAAGAAGACGGAGAAATTGGCTCCAACATTGAACAATAGCATTTCAAACTCGGGCAATTCGTCTGCAAAATTTGAGTTTAGTCAACCTCCATCAAGAACAGCACCCAAATTCGAGGAGGTGAAATCTGAATGTATACAACCTACAAGGATCTCGACCATTCCTCCTGAGGTAGTTAAGCCAATTGCATTACCACAAGCTGACATTTTACCATGTGAAAAGAAGCTTGTAGATCATCCTCAATTCTCGAGAGCTTTAGAAGAGGTTGTTAATTCAATGATTAAAGATACTGTCAGCCAAGAATTGCAAATCACATTACCAAAGTTAATCCTGATACATTGTATTCAGAGGGAGCGCGAGCAAATAATCAATTCTCTAGGTAATGAACTCTATCAAGCATTCTTATCTGAGTTTATCTATCAAGAAACTCTTCACGCCAAAGCAGAGCATTTCCGTTCCACTTACTTGAGAAAGAATGCCATCAGAGAATTGGGTAAGGTGGGGTCCAAATTGAAACAGAAACACCAACTTAAGCGTCAGAAAGAGGAAGAATTAAACTCTGTGACATTCAAGGTCCCCCAACTGAAGAGAAGATTATCCGTGTCATCTGTTACATCAGCAAACGGTTCTTTTTCCTCAAAACGGCGAAATGGCGGTGAAATAACTAACAGCAATGGGATTTCAAAATCTTCGATTAACTTTAGACAAAATGAGATCCACCAGCTTTGGTCTCCCATTGATATCAAAGATTTTGTAGCAACTTGCTCCAAGAATCTCAAAATAAGCATTGAAAGTCAGGACGTAGAGTTAAAGTTTTTACTTGTTGTGGAGAATTGGTCTTCGTCATATTCCAAATGGCTTAATACAAAGTTACAATTGAAATCAAACTCTGAGAAGAGAATATACGAAAACTCTGTTAGAGATGACAAGATGATCATCAATTTCACAAGTTTACCTAGTAACAACTACTTAAACAAGGACTTTTTTTCGAAAACTTCGTTTATATTGTTTGAATGCGGTTTGGCGACACAAGATCCTAAATATGAAAGCATGCATAGCAAATTAGTACGAGATTGTGCAGTTCTTAAAAAGATTGTTTCTTTGGCTGAAAAGTTTAGTTATTATTCGGTCCAAATATTGGTTGTTTACTGGGACTGTACAAGTTCAAATATATCTGATGAAGAGATCTCGAAGTCGCTTGAGTTGGAGGAACTTGAGAAGAATCCAAACATTCTGAACATCCACCTTGGAAACATGAGCCGTGAGGAAGGAAATATCAATGAAATTTTAGTTGATGGCTTTAATGATTTAAAAACCCACTTCAATGGAGGATTAACTAAGAGAGGATTGAAGAGAAAATCCAAGCTCGAAAAATTAGATGAGATAAATAAGAAGAGAAGATTGTCCTCAGTTCAAACGATGACAAATGCAGTTGACGACGAAGCTTCGAGGAAATCAATAATTGAAACGGAAGAGTTGGTTAAATCAAAGGAGTCAAGGATTTTGGAGAAGGCCAAGAGAGCAAGGCATTACAATTATTTGAGCAACCATGCCAGACAATGTACAATAAATCAACGAACAGCACATACTTCCAGTTCCGTTAATTCCAGTTTTCTCAATAGCACTGCAAACAAGTCCATTCTAACCCATTTGACGCACTTGCATCACAGAAACAATAGCAGCATTTACACCATTAACGATTCTTCGTCCAGCTTTTCATCAGCCAATACCACAATGAACAATGCGTCGATCCTCACTGGATTCGGGCTTGGGGCAATTGAAGAAAGCACACCTCCAACATCTCCAACATCTTCAACAGGCAATTCAAAACCTATGCCGAAGAATGTACAACAACTACGAGACTTGACATTGGGCATTCGTTCTCGGTTTAGCAAGAAGTAAGCCCAAGCATTCCGTTTCACTCGGACCCCGCCGAGCTCGTTTGCACCAATGGCATGACCAATGACACCTCCCAGCGTGTCGCAATGTATAGTAACCCTTATTTATAGTTAATTGCATATTTTACCCAGCAGTATGTGCCTTATTGGCACATACTGCTTTACACCTTTATCACGGCCGTAATTATCGAAGGTCGTGCACACAGCGTTCGACCAAAAATTATCGAAATGAATTTCAAATTTCAAAAAGACACAAGGCATACGACCAAGAGCAAATAGCAGACCGATATTTTGAGGCATCAATCGCAATTGATTATAGACATTGATTCCGAAATCAGTGAGCCAGCCAATTGTGGAACGCAACGAAAAAGAAGGAATAAAAACCTACCAAGATGGATCTCTTGAAAGACGCAGCCAAAAATCTCAATCTCTATGAGGTTAAGGCATATGTTCGTAAGGCACAGAATGGTATGTGAATTTAAATGGGGAAGGAGGAAGAGGAGTTGATGCTGATCCAGTGAGGCATTCTGTTTTTGATTTCATTGATCCTATACTAACCATCTAATTCAGTTGCTATGAACTTGACAGAAATGGAGTCCAGAGTACGTGAAGCTACCAATAACGAACCATGGGGTGCTTCGACCACTTTGATGGCACAGATCGCATCCGGTACATACAACCCTAGGGAAAGAGAAGAGGTTGTGGGATTCATCTTCCGTAGATTCACCGAGAAGGCCGCCAACGAGTGGAGACAGATTTATAAGTCGTTACAATTACTTGAATTCTTAATCAAAAACGGATCCGAGAGAATCATCGACGATGTCAGATCCAATTTGCCCTTGATTCAGATGTTGAAATCTTTCCATTACATTGATTCTAAGGGAAGAGATCAAGGTATAAATGTTAGAAACAGATCTAAGAACTTGATTGCATTGTTGAATGATGATGCTTTGATTAGATCTGAACGTAAGAAGGCTAAAGCTAATGCTAGCAAATTCCGCGGTGCTTCTGGTGGTGCACCATCTGCTTCTGGAGGTGTCTCTTACGCAGGTGATGATGATGACTTTGGTAGCAGAGTATATGGTGATGGTGGTGTATATGGTGAAAGATATGATGACCCGGCCGCAGCATATGCCAATGGTAACACTGGCTCTTCCAATGATAACTTTGAGGAATATGATGTTTCTGCACCAAATGCTTCTTCAAAGCCTACTACTTCCTCGTCGAGAGTAAATGCTACTTCAACCAAAGCTAGTAAGCCTCAACCAAAGCAACCTGAGGCAGATTTGTTAGGTGACTTATTGTCTTTTGATACCAATGCACCTAACAAACAAGCTGAAGTCGACGATGACGATGATTTTGATGACTTCCAAGCAGCCCCATCTCAAGCTACAAATCCAAATGTTACCAACAACTTGGCTAGTTTATACCAATCTGGTGCTCCCCAGCAACAGCAACAATTTAACACTGCTCCAAACTACAATAACAACAACGCCTCCACCAGTACCTCATCTGCTCCAGCAAAGGTTTCAAGTAACAACAACGATGCTTTCTCGTCTTTATTCTCCTCCGCTAAAACCAAGTCTAAGACCACCCCATCTACACAGATCAAAACAACTAATGGAAAATCCCAAGAAGCTGATGATTTATTCGGAGTTTACACCTCGAATTCAGCCAAAACTACAAAGCCTTCAAAGCCAGCCACTACCACTGTTAATAGCTCGAATGGAGACTTTGATTTGTTGAGCTTTTAAGAGACAATGTTTTTATAAAATAGCTTTCAGTTCATTTCCATCCTATACAACATATAGCTTGTGTATGCCGTAAGATACATACGTAATGTTTTCCTAATGTGAAAAGCAGTTTCAATGTAGCATGAAGATGTCCTAGCAACACTTGTAGTCAACTCATTGGCCCATAGCTCTGTGATACCTTCATAGTTGACAGATTCTGGGTGTGTGAAGATCAAAAAATTTCACCCACTTCTCCATGAAAAGTTCAAAGCAATTAATATATTCTCTTCTAAATCAAGTTACTCTACAATGTTTAGAACTACCGTTTCCGCTTTCAAGCCAGTCACCGCTTCCAGATTCTTCTCCTCCAGCTCCAGAGCTTTGGGTACCAAGGTTTTCTTCAATGTCTCCATCGATGGTGTCAAGCAAGACAACATAGAGTTTGACTTATACGACGACGTTGTGCCAAAGACCACTGAAAACTTCAGGGCCTTATGTACTGGAGAAAAGGGATTCGGTTATGCCGGTTCTATCTTCCACAGAGTCATTCCTTCTTTCATGTTGCAAGGAGGTGATTTCGAAACTGGTAAGGGATACGGTGGTAAGTCTATCTATGGTGCCAAGTTTGCTGATGAAAACTTCAAGAAGTCCCACGAAAGACCTGGTCTCTTGTCTATGGCCAACGCCGGTCCAAACACCAACGGATCTCAATTCTTTATCACCACTGTCCCATGTCCATGGTTAGATGGTGCCCACGTCGTTTTCGGTGAAGTTACCAAGGGATACGACGTAGTTAAGAAGATCGAAAGTTACGGTACTAGCTCTGGTTCTATCAAGGATGGTGCTAAGATTGTTATCGAAGAATCAGGTGAATTATAAATCTGTAAATATGAACGAATAAGAACCTCTTTTACAATGAATGATCTCTCAAAATCTCAAATAATCTTTTATGTGTGAATTGCCAATTTGATTAAACTATATAACAATGGATCTGATACCTTAGGAAGTAGATTTAGAGGCGTTGAATATTTATTAACTGAATAATCTTTGGTGGAAGGGTCTTTTGAAATCTAGCTAAAGACTGAATGTAGTTGCCGATATCTTTAGATCTTGAAGACTGGGTGAAGTTCATCCTTTGGAATCAAGTCTGGAGACAATTTCTTCTTCAATTGTGCTAATCTGTCGTAGTCACCACCTAAGATTCTGGCAATAACTAAGTCATCTCTATCGTTGATTTCTTGTTTGGACTTGCCTTCATTACTCAAGAATTCCTTGGCTTTTGTGGTGTCACCATGGAAGTAGTCTTCCATTGCTCTTAATCTCAATTCCTTCTCAGCCCATTCAGGACCATCCAGTTCTCTCTTCTTCATTTGTCCGGTGTATTTGGTGTATGCAACAAATGCAAAGATTGGCAACACCAAGTAGAAGTATGGGAATTCCCAACCTTCAGCCTTTTCAGTCTCACGAACAATCTTCCACTTCAATTCGCCGGTGGATTCATCCTTGTATGGGATCTTATCGATGATCTTACCAGCGTCTTTAGTGACAAATTGGAAGTTTGATAAGTCTTGTGTATTATCTTTGTACAAATCCAAGTATTCCTTTGGGATGCCTGGTAATATGAAGTTCCAGTCAGAATGGTTTCTTTGATAGTACAAGTTTTGTAATTCAGCAATAGTCTTGAATTCAGAATCGGTAGGAACTCTTGGTGTTCCATCTGGGTTTGTATAGATCTTGGTTACCGAGGTAAGGGAGTCTAACTTGGATCTGATATTCTGTTCCAATTGTGGACTGAACTTTCCGATTCTATGCTTGAACAAAGCGTTCAACGGGACCTTGAATGTGAATTTCATGGTTATATTTATATGCTTGAGTTATGGCTGATTGCGAGAGGAACTGGAGCTATTCAATTTACTTCTATTCTTCTTGAAATCTCTCTTATGTCACACTAGTCCAATACCACTCCTTATCCCAGTGTTAATTTTGTTTGGTTTTCAAAGTATTTTTATTGGCTCAATGAAAAATTTTAATTTCGATATGTTTGCGGGTTGGAGCTTGAGCGACATTTTTGAGCTTGGGAACAGGTTTACATGTTAGAGCTCGTATTTTTCACTTCCTTCTTAGTTGATCCAAATCCATTGATACCCATGAGTGTAGTCATCTCTGATTCCTCAGCCAGGATGATTGCTTGTGGACGTTGTTCGTTAATTGCAGCTCTCTTGTGCCTTTTGCCTCTTCTTTTGTCTCTTTTTTGCTCTTCAAATCGCATTCTCTTCGATACTCGCTCTTGAAATGAGAGTCCTTGCGTCGCTTGAGTCTTCTCTCTCATCAGCTTGGCCACTAGCGATTCAATTGTTAAAATAACTTGTTGTAAGGTAGCTCTCTTAACACCTCCGTCTAATTCCATATCACCCAGACTACTGCTTTCGCCTGTTCCTTGAGAATTGCTTAATTGGTTGGCTTTGGCAACATGTTGTGGTGAATTCAAATGATCAATCAACGCAAGGTTGTCTCTGTATGAAAGGTTGCAAATCGGACAAAAGAACCCAAACCTCTTCTCTTTGCCATAAGAAGATCCTGTATTTGCTGGATTGATGATATTGTAAGTTTTCACCGCTGATAACAGTGACTCAAGTAACCTATTCCTGTGAGCCACTAGTGAATGGGATGATGTATTGTCTTTAATAGCCAATGATTTCGAGAGATTGACTTCTTCCTCTACAGCAGATTTCTTGCCCTTGCCCTTTGCTTCCTTTTCGTACTCCTCGACATTCCAAGACCTTCTACCATATTGGTCTAACGTTATCTTCTCAGTCATTTTGGAAGTTAAAGACTGGAGAGTATATTTAATTTCAGATCGTTTTTTATTTTTCGATTTGAATCTCACAACAGCTACTACCATGACGAACGATATATTGAACATGCTTGGACTAAAGAAGCCGCAGATAAAGCGACCTTCAGGGTCTGTTTCAAAAGCTGCTAGCAATCCGTACTCGAAAGCGAACATAACAAATGACTTGAAATCATTTAGAAATAGATGGAAGGTTCAACCATATTTGATAATGAACGTACCACCAGTGATATCATTGAAAGGTCAGCTGGTGAAGGTTGCTGCGTTCGATATGGATGGAACACTAATAAGGACAAAGTCAGGCTCTACTTTTGCTCGAAGTTCTTCTGATTGGAAATGGTGGACCCCTTCGAATGATTCGAGTTCAATAGATGCTGTCAAACTGAAAATATCACAATTGGTTGAGGAGAACTACTTGATTGTGATACTCACCAACCAAGGTGCAGTTGTGCCCAATTTCACAGCTAAATCTTATCAAAATTTCATTCAGAAAGTTAACCAAATGGTTGAAGACTTGGCTAATAGTGATACTAAAGAAGTGCTTGTATTTTCTTCCGTTAGAAAGCCAACCAAGAAGGATGATCCAAGATATATAGAGCTACAATCGCAAATGAGAAAACCAAATGTTGGCATGTGGGATGAATTAACTAGTTATTTACAAGAGAGGGATTTGGAAATAGATTTACCCAATAGTTTCTATGTTGGAGATGCTGCAGGTAGACCCGAAGATTTCCTGGACAGTGATAAGGTATTTGCTGAAACGTTGAGTTTATCGTTTAAAACACCTGAGGAAGTCTTCTGAAAAGTTAGTTTCAATTAAACTCACAAAGAAAGATCCTCCATGATAATCTCTTTGAATTCATCATCCAATTCATCATGATGGCTGATTATTTCTTTGGTCTTCCCCACGGTTTCAAAGTATCCTATCACATTTTCAATGGATCTTTTCAAACCATCTTCTTTTACCTTTGGCAATTCACTCATGATATCATAATGGAATACCAAACACTTCTGCACGTCTGAAATATCGTTCTCGAATTTGATTGCCTCTTCGGTGGTTTGAGGATAATTGGCAATGATTATGTTCGTATCAAACGTACCACCTCTGGTGTTCAAAAACAATTCTATTTCTTCCTTGATGATTGCGGTAATAAGGCCCTTTGGTAAAGGTTCTTGAGATCTTTCCAAGTCTTGCAAAAGGAAACAATATTTCTTTGTCTCGTCTTCCTTCTCCTTTTCGATCAAAGTAACTGGGTCTATGATTTTGACAGCCTTTCCGCTATCGATAATTTTTAATTTGGCAGCCAATCTATCAACTGTTTCTTGGGCATGAACGTATGGTAAGACGTAAAACTTGAAGTTTTCATTCTTTTCGAAGGGAATCAACTTGTGACGTCTTTTCAATCCCGTCACCTGTTCATATTCCTTGAGTTCTCTTTCGTCAGCAAACGAGTTCTGTGGCTGCCTTCTGCTGTCCACACCTTTACCTGCTAAGTACAATGCACCAGTTGAGAGCAAGATCATGTAGAAGATATAACGAAGTCTTGGAGATGATTCCCTTTGTCTCCTTGTAGTAGCGTAATTTCTTATAGAACGGGAAACAGTGTTGGGCATGAGCAAGCGGCGCGAAGCTGCGACCCTAGTAGGTACAAGCATTCTACCTATACTATTCATAAACATCTTTCGTGGGGTATAGTAATAAAAGTGGTAAGATTTTCATTCTAAAAATCTTGTTACATAGACTTTGGACATTTCGTGGTTGGACGACATTTTGCTCGTACTAAAAATTTTCAGTTCTTCAGAACTCATAAAGGAAGCAGTCTCGTAGCACTACAGTCTCAAAGGGAAGCACTTCAGCAGTATACAAAACAACGAAGATGTCATTGGTTCATTTGGCTAACTTGTGCTCGCACTTGAAGAACTGCACCAATGTTAATATTTCCACAACCTCTGTTCCTTTCAGTCGATTGCACTTGCAGGCAGCTGTAGGACTATACAAGGAGGGATTCATTTCACTGATTCAAAAGGGATCGGTTTACGGACCAGACTTGAAACCAGTCGAGGTCACACCAGATAATATCGCTTCACGCAGATTATGGTTGGGCTTGAAGTACCGTAATAACCAGCCTGTTATCAGAGATATATCATTGATTTCCAAACCGGGCAGAAGAGTCAATTTGACAAATGTCGAAGTGAAAGCTTTGGCCTCAGGATTGCCAGTGAGATTCATTAAGCCATTGCAACCAGCTGAAGCCATTTATATCAAGACATCTGCCAAGAACCATGAAGTTATAGAAATCCAGGAAGCTGCTAAGAAAAACCTTAGTGGATTAGCTTTGTATCGTGTTAAATGATTGGGGAGATATACAGCCTGTACATATTAAAATATATAATGAAATGAATTAATCGGAGTTTGTAGTGGTGAAGTGATTAGTTGGGGGATAGGGGGTTGATTTGGCTACGTATGCATTGGTTATTTTGATATTTTGATATATATTCCCATGCTAAATCCTATTAAAACGCAAGCTTTCAACTACTGAAATTACTGAAAAAGATGTTGAAGTTACTCTTGCATCGTCTTGTGCCTTCAAGGCAAGCCTCTTCACTGTTTCTAGTGAAAAATAAGTCTGCGATAATACGTCATCTCTTGCCCTGTCGAAAAGTATATACATGGCAACCTTAGTTAATTTTTCCTATTTCAAAGGTAATTCTATTGAAAAGTAGGTGAACATATGTCAACGTTTCATGTCCTGTGTGTCCTGTGCTTACTGTCGATCTTGAAATACCACCTACCAGTAGTTTCTTCTTCTTGTAATACCTACCGAAGGGACATGTTCACATCGAAACCATTTGTGTAAGCCCAGTGTTCCAGCTGGTCATATCAACTTGCCATCCCTTCCATAACAATAAGCTTTCCCTGAAATCATTGGTTCCCTCCAAATTCAATTTCTGTTTGGAAGTAGATGCAAATTCGTTAGTGGTGATAATGGCCTTAGCCGGTGGAAGAGTGACTGGGGTAATCGCAGCACCGGTGCTGCTGCTCTTTAACAAAGCAATTTCTGCTCTCAAATCATTGATTATATCATCTTGGTCCATTTTGCCCAACTTAAGATCCGTGTTCTCGTCCCTTAATCGGGAGATAGTGCTCTTTTGTTGTTCGATGGTTTCTTCAAGTGCTTTGACTTGGTGTTCGAGGGAATCGTGGGAAGGAGTGTATTTTGAAGCGTCAGTGAAATGTGATGTCTCTTTTGAAGTTTCCTTTCCAGTCTCCGTTGATTGTGGTTCTACATTAGGAATATCATGAGATTCAATTTGTTCAATTTGGTCTACCTTATCATCGTCCTGATTATCATCTTCGGCATCGACGTCCCCTTTAATATCAACGTCCCCTTTGGTATCAATGTCCTCCTCAGCAACGCCCTCTTCAACGTCACCCTTGTCATCAACATCAACTTCCCCGGCATCATCTGCCTTCTCATCCTTCTTCTTCTTGCTCTTCTTGGCCTTTTTCTTCTTCAATTCATTGAACTTCTTTCTGGCAGCCTCCAATTGCTGCTCCTTGCTGACCTCTGTATCTGATGTGTCTGACATGACTTGTGTTTGTAACAACCTTGCTGTCGATAGTGTGGAAGCTTGATTCTCTTATTTCTCTGTCGCATATTTGCAGGTTACTCTGACGTTTGCAGGTTATTCACAGTTGTTCAATTAGGTAATCAGCCTTATTTTGCTTGCGTAATCAACATACGAAGAATAGTGTCCTGTCTTGCTTCACTAAACTCCAGTCCACACGTCAAGCGATTATTCGTTCCCTTCAAAACAACCACCCTTTACAGAACCCAAACGGTTCTCAACCCTTCGATACCTTTGACTCGGGATCTAATGCAGTGTTCCCGTTAACCATTAACGAGGATCCAGCATCTAAATTACCGTTGACGAATAAAATAATTGCACCTATTATTAGTATAACCACTCAGTACCAAAAGCATCTTGCAGGTATAGTGGTTATTCATATTACCACGAAGGTTCTCGCGCTGCATGTATGACAGCTGATGTGTACCTTCCATTTTCTAATTTGCGTACGAATTCAGAAAGTAACGGAGATGTCTTTTTTTCTTAGGAAGTTTGGCACCATGCGCCATGCACCATCTCCATAGTTTTTGACCTTGGTAGTTTTAATTACCTCCTTGCAGAGAGTATATATAGTAGTGCCAAGGACGTTTAATACACGATACTTTTATTTGAAGCATAAAGCATTGATAAGATGATTGGAGAAATAGTAAACCAAGTGTTCCTCAACTCAAGAGAAGATACCTGCCAGGCCACTAATGACTACAATGGTGAGCATTGGGGTGCCCGTATCTCTGCAGTGTTTGTTATCTTGGTCACTTCAGCCTTGGGTACCTTCTTCCCAGTGCTTGCCTCAAGACACACGTTCCTCAAGTTACCATGGTGGGCCTTCTTCATTGCCAAATTCTTTGGTTCCGGTGTGATTGTTGCAACTGCCTTCATTCATCTCTTACAACCAGCTAATGAAAGTTTGAGTGATGAATGTCTTACAGGTGTGTTCCAAGCGTACCCAATAGCCTTCGCTATCGCATTGATTGTCTTGTTCGTTTTATTCTTCTTCGAACTTGTTGCTTATAGAATTGTTGATATCAAGGTAGCCAAAATGATTGGTGCAGTCGAAGGTGGTGAAGATGAAGCTCACGACCACTCTCACTTCGGTAATGCTGATACCTATGTCAAGAAAGATGAAGCTAAGGATGAAGAAGAATCAGTATCCCTTGATGCTGTAAATGACGATAAAGTTGATGTTAAGGCTAACCCATACCCATCTCACTTTCTGCATTCTCAAGAGCACCAAGACCCTCTGCTCATTAATACCCCCGCCAATGACAAAACAAAGGAACAATACTACGGCCAACTTTTGGGGATCTTCGTCTTGGAATTCGGTGTTGTCTTCCACTCGGTGTTCGTTGGATTGACTCTTGCAGTCTCGGGTGATGAGTTCGTTTCCCTTTATATCGTCATTGTTTTCCATCAAATGTTCGAAGGTTTAGGTTTAGGTTCCAGAATTGCAACCACTCCATGGCCGCGTTCTAAGCGTTGGACTCCATGGTTACTTTGCTTAGCCTATACCCTCACTACTCCAATTGCTATTGCCATTGGTTTAGGTGTTAGAACTACTTACCCACCTGGATCTCGTACAGCATTGATCACCAACGGTGTGTTTGATTCTATTTCGGCTGGTATTTTAATCTACGCCGGTATTGTTGAGTTGATGGCACATGAATTCTTATTCTCCAATGAGTTCAAGGGTGAGAAGGGCTTTATCAAGATGCTCTGGGCCTACTTCGTGATGTGCTGGGGTGCTGGTTTGATGGCGTTGTTAGGTAAATGGGCTTGATTGTGCTTCCCATAAGTGATGTGCTGTGTGCTGGTAGAATGGCATTGTTAGGTAAATGGGCTTAATTTTGTTTCCCATAAATGCATAACAACTTCTTATTTAATCTTTAATCAATATACACTTAATTCTTAATATCTTGGTGACATAGTCTTATCATGGCATTACTTCTTGAGGGTTGGTCCCAACTAGAAGTAAGTTTTGCACTTGGGCCATGCCATTGTAATATTACCGTAACACGTATGCTGTAATGCTTCATGGTTGGGGTGCTTATGTTTCAGTACCAGAGAAACAGTAGGTGGAGCTTCCTTGTTAAGAACTATACTTAGCATCCACCTCTTGGTCAACCACCATTAGCTAGACCCTCTGGTTATGCCCACCAGCAATCAGTAGTAGTGATAAAAAAATCATGCGGATTGAAAACGAAATTATAAATCCATATACCCTTCTTATTACCTACAATGCTTAGACAACTCGCAAGATGGAACGTGAAACAGTTTGTGCGCCCTTACAGCGCCAAACTATCTACTAAATTCACCCCTTCTCCTCCAAGACTTCCCAAGCAAGACCAAGAGGAGTTCGAGAGATTACAGAAGATCGCAGCTTCACAAATGGCTATTGATGAATACAATGAGTCTTTGCAAGTACAGAAAGAAGCTCCTAAAGTTCCAAATTCTCCTGTTGTCGGTGGAACCGATATAGGTGGCTTTGCTGTCTTGAAGACTATCCCTGAATTCGAAGGCAATACCAATCCAAAAACTGGAGAGGTTAACGGACCCAAGCAAGACCCTATCAGACATGGTGATTGGGCTTTCAACGGCAGAGTTACTGATTTCTGATTGATCTGTGCTTTCCCCGAGTTACTTCTTATTTACAATTCAAACATCCCAACAAATAATATATATAATCTTTAACCATTATCATATTGTAAGTTGAACCTTTGCTCCTGCTGACATGCTCTTTGCTCGTGAATATCTCTCGACATTTTTAATGAAATATTTGTGCGAGATCGGTCAAAGCTTGTCATCACCAGGAAGGACCATGGAGTTTGACCCACTATCGCTATTCAGTCCAAGGGAACACGATGGCAATGATGAAGAAGAGTTCTTTCCTCTGATCTATCTAGATAAACAGCTGAAACCGGTAGATTCTGCCGAAGAACATATGGTTCTCCACGATCAAAGAGATGATGATGTCCAGGTTGATGAATCCCACTTGGAACCTTTACATATTCTAGAATTCCCATTATTGGTACTTAAACCAACCGCCAGTGTCTTGATGGTGCTATTGAGATTGTTATCTCCAGATCAACTTTTCAACTTTTCAGCAGATGGTAAGGTCGATGAGGCCCAAGAGCATGAATTCATCATTGAAGAAGAGTTTAAAAATCGAAATTTATCCATGGTAGAAGTAAATGATTCCCTTGCCTGGTTCGAGTCTAACTGTCCTAGGTTGAACACATTAACGAAATTGGCCCATTTACCGAAATTAAGTGAGTCTTTGAAGGTAAACTATCAAACTGAATACAATGGGTACTTGACCAAGCTAATTTCAAATGAACTATCGTGGATTGAAGATGAAAAGTTATTAGATACCATCAATAAGGAAGCTTGTCTCCGCTTAAGCGAAAACTGTGGTAGGAATGCACAACCTGACAGAATAAGAAAGATCAATATTCCCAATCTTGTCCCATATCTAACGGAAGATAAATATATCCTCTTGATGGAGCCTTCGTTAACAAGTGACAATCTTGGTTTGAAAACTTGGGGTTCCTCTTTGATATTGTCTAATCGTCTTGCAAATAAAAACAAAGGTTACCTTCTAGACAACGTGTTAGAATTGGGATCAGGAACGGGACTTGTGGGTATGGTAAGTTCTCTCTTGGGTTACAAGACAATTTTGACAGACTTGAAGGAGATAACTCCCAACTTGCAACATAACTTGGACTTGAATAAGATTGACTCGGATGTACATGAATTGAACTGGTGTGATCCATCTTCATTCATTGAAAAGTATGGCCATGTTCGTTTCAATACCATCTTAGTAAGCGATCCTATTTATTCTTCAAAACACCCATATTGGATAATTGAAATGATTGACAAGTTTATGGATCTCCAGAACCCTGAGGCAAGAGTTCTTATGCAGTTACCTCTTAGGCCAAGCTTTGAAAAGGAAAGAAGCGTTTTGTGGGGTTTGTTCGAAGAACATGGCTATTATCAAGTAGATCAAGAGATAGAGGATGGGTTTGATGATTTCGGGGAGATGAAATTCTGCTTCAAGATGTATAAAAGGAAATAAAGGGTACCAATAGATTAATAAACAGAATAAAGGTGAAGTGGAAGTGCATAAAATGTTCGATTATATAGTCTATTCGCCGTAATAATTATAAATATTCTTTCAAACCCTTCAATCTGAGAATGGCATCTTCCAAGATTGAATCATCCTTACAAACTGCAAATCTAAGACAACTCTCCAAGCCATTTCCAACTCTGTGGTCTGGGTGAAGGAATTCTGTCGGTGGGATACCTACTACACCAAATTCTTTAATCAACCAGTAAGCCAATTTGAAGTCACCGGTTCTATCGGCAAAACTTTCTGGGTATTTGTAATCAGCTGGAATCTTTAGTTTACTCAAGTTAACCAACAAAAAGTAACCACCTTCGGCAACAGTGTATGGCAAGCCCAAATCATCAAAGACCTTAGTGAAAAGTTCGTACTTTTTAATATATTGCTCCTTTGTCTTAGCGAAGTAATCTTGTTCATCAGCTTGAATGAAAGCCTGAGATACAGCTTGTTGCAATGGAGAAGGTGTGCAGAAACAAATTCTGGTATGAGCAGCATTCACGTACTTAATCAAGCTTGCTGGGCCTTGAACATATCCAATTCTCCAACCTGTGGCAGCAAACGATTTACCAGCAGAACCAACGGTCAAAGTTCTTTCAGCCAATTCAGGTAAGGCTGCCAAGTTTGCAGGACGTGGGAAAGTAGGAGTGTAGAACAAGTTTTCGTAAACTTCGTCACTGACGAGAATCAAGTTGTTTTCGATAATGATTTTACCCAACTTGATCAATTCTTCCTCTGTTGCAATTTTACCGATTGGGTTGTGAGGAGTGTTCAACACAATTATCTTTGTCTTTGGAGTAATAGCAGCTTTCAAGCCTTCCCAGTCGAATTCCCAGTCGCTACCAGTAACGTTTTCGGAGTCCAACTTGGTTGGGTACTTGATTTGCACATACTTAACCTTAGCACCAGTCATTTCAATATTTGGGACGTATTGGTCAAAGTATGGTTCGAAGACAATGACTTCATCGCCTGGAGTCAAGAATCCAAAGAAAATCGAGAACATACCTTCATTGGCACCCGTAGTGATTTGCACCTCGCTTATGTCCACAGAACGGTTGTACGATTTGGAGTAATGATTGGCAACTTGAGCCAACAAGTTAGGGTTACCTCTAGCATGTGAGTACTGATTGAATTGGGACTTCTTCAATGCTTCAGCTACTGCATCGATGGCAAAATCAGGTGGGTTGTACGAGAAGAAACCTTGACCCAAGTTGACTATTGGCTTATCTGAGTTGGCTTGTGCCTCAGCAGCAGTTTCATTGATCAACGACCAGACATCTTTTTGGCCAGGTTTGTTGTAGAAGTAAGGGTTGTGCAAGGATTCCGGGTTCGTTCTACTGCTCATTGTTCTTATTAGTTTGATATTCCCGAAGTATCTTCTTATCATTGACTATAAAAGAGTAGTAAGCTTCCTTCCATTCACTTCAACAAAACGATTCGCTTTATATAAGGGAAATGCACGTGACACGCGACAATAGTGAAAAATTATTACTGTGGAGTAGAGAGTAGGCCAAAGAGAGGATCTAATGACTCATATCCTTCCTCTATTACCCAAGGTTGTGATGGAGAGGCCGCGTCCTTGTAGATGACTTCGCAAGCGTAGCCTGTGACCAACAAACCAGGGGGTCTTGAGCCGCAAGCTTCAACTGCTTGTGAGACCTTACTTAAAGTGGTTCGTATAATTCTTTGATCTGGGGAAGATGCCCTTTCGATGATTGCAACCGGCAAGTTGGGGTCCCAGCTCTTTGTTTCTATTAATTGTGGAATCAACTCGGTGATTCTGTGTAATGCCATGAGGAATATGGTTGTTCTTGTCTTGACAAATTCCGGTAAGTTTGGCAAGACTCCACGACGACCTGTACCCGTACAGATCAACACTTGGTCCGAAACTTCTCTATGTGTCACCGGGATATTTGCCATTACTGGGGCTGCTAATGCAGATGTAATGCCTGGTAAAACAATTGGGGTGAATCCTTTCTCTTCAAAGAAATTGTATTCTTCACCACCTCTGCCGAAGATATAAGGATCACCTTGCTTCAATCTAACCACCTTTTCGCCATTGTTCAAGCCATTCAAGCCCATTTCCAATAACTCTTGCTGGGCTCTCTCTGCATTTCCAGGGAACTTCTTGGCTATGTATAATTTAGTTCTCTTCTTAGGAATGAGATCAAGAACTTGTTGAGGTACTAGCTTGTCCGCCAAGATCAAATCGGCGGTTTGAATTAGTTGAAGGGCACCTAATGTGAGCAAGTTGACGGATCCAGGACCGGATCCAACTAAGTATATGCTTCCCTTCTTGGTGGTTGGGACTGTAGGAGTGTCATTGTGATAAGCACTCGTTAAGTCATCGAGCGAGATATCAGCTAGTTTCTTCAATGGATAATACTCAACGATCTGGCTTAACCATCTACTTCTTTGTAATCTCTTTTGCTCTTTTGTCATATTGAACTCTTCCACTAAAGCGTTGAAGTTCTTGGAATGCAGCACATCGTCATCATTATCGCCAACAACGGCAGTTTCGATATTGTCTTCTTCTTGAATAAGTCGCCTTAATTCACCAACATTATTGCAAATTTCAGATATATTCGACGGCAATGAATGTACCAAGTCTCTCTTGATCTTAGATGCCAATTTGCAACCTTTCCCTCCTGTAGTCACTCCCAACAGGAAATCGCCAGAGGTGTAAGTTGCCAATAATGTGAACGAGCAGAACTCCGGGGAGTCGGACGTGTTGATGGGTATTCTTAGTCTCTTGCATGTATTGTAGATTTCAGACTTTAAGGATTGCTGTGCGATTGGTAAAGTGACAAAGACCCTATCGACGATGTTGTCAACCTCATCTCTTCCCAAGGATCTCAAGTGAGCCTCGATATCGTTTATTTCGTAGATGGATTCGACCGTCCGTATGTCCAAGGCATCGTTTGAACCTGATGGTTTCAATAGTATGGGGTTAGCCCCAGAGTCCGTGCTTGATTTGACTCTAAAGGTAGCAGCATGGGTAGTGCCGATGACCAAGTGAGTTTCGCCTTTGCAATCGAGAGAAGCAAGCAAGTTCGCCATTATCTTTTTAAGCAACCTAGTTGTGGTGTTTTGATGGCTACGTCTGCTGAGATACAGATGCTTTTCAAAGATTATGAGGTCTTCTAGTGTAGCACTTTCTGGGGTTTAGACAGATGCCTGGCTATATATAAGATTCGATATTCATACTACCATTTCACGTGCCTGGTATGAATTGAAAAAGAAATAGCGGGCAGAAATATACGAGATTACAATCGATGAAGGATTCATTGGATGGACTGGGTGAAAGAAGAATTGGGTGGACTAGGTTAAAAAAGAATTGGGTGGAGTTTTGAATGGCGACATCGAAATGAACAGGGAAGGTGGATGACGGCAGGATGGTTTGACAGAATAGTGACTTCATTCTGCATAAGAAAGAAGAATGGGGTGGTTGATGGGACGCTGAATGGTGGTTGATTATGTAATCGAATGGTCGCGATGAGTGGAAAATCGTGTGATAGTGTCGAGAGTAGTGATAGTAGTAGTCAAGAGTGATAGCAGTAGCAAAGGTAACAGAGCACAAGCACACTTCTAGTTACAATGGCTAAGAGACACTTGGGATTAGGCAAATCTGCCAAAGCGAAGAAACAAAAGACCGAGGTCGAGGAAGAATCCCCATCGAATGAAATCACCGTCGAATTGAACCAAGAAGCAGATGCTAACGACGAGGTCGCTCAATTGAAAGCACTATGGACTACCTACTTGGGGTCCAAAAAGGAAAATGAGTTGGTAGTTAACGGAATAATCCATGAATGCGATAGGTTATTAAGAAACTCGAAGATTGGAGGAAACGAGATAGGTGTTGAGTTGGACTCTGGTTTCTATTCTATCTATGCTTTAGGGTTAACTGAATTGGCCAATTTTAACGCCACTGAACATGCCAAGGTCGTTGAATTCTTTGATGCTGCGATTGAAAGAGTAGACTCGGGCTTAGCACACTTTGCAAACTCTGTTGAGTTGCTATTCACCAAGAGCAAGATCTTATTTGATAGAATCCCATTACAGTACATATCTCAATTAGAAACATCGAGTGAGATTGACGAAGCCTCGCCTGACTTGGGAGGATTTCTTGATATTGCGTTGAAGGAGTATGAAGAAGCTGAATCTAAAGCTGATGCTTTGGGGAATTATGAATTGTTTGATCAGGAGAACTTAGAGATACTAGAAACTCTTGATGATTTATTGGATATTGTTGATAATTTCGGTAAGCAGGATGAAGACGATGATGACGATGATGGTGATGAAGAACCGGTTGAGTTATCCAGCTCGCATCCGCTTTATTCCATTCAAAATACCGACAAGTACAATCAATGGTGGAGAGATCATACTATCAAGTACTTGGAGAATGTTGATAAGGAATTGAAAGCAAAAGAAGTGGAAAGGGAGGACAACAAGTCAAAGATTGAGGACTTGTTATCCTTGCGTCGTAAGATTTGTCAACGTATAGGCCAATCTTATTTGCAAGAAGCAGAGTTTCCATCTAGTGTGTTCACTTCATTATCATACGATGAAGAATTCAAAGATGCCACAGATTTAAGCGGGTTGACCAAAGAAGATTCTCAAAAGATCTCCCAAGAGTTGATATCCACAGCATTGAAATACTTAAAATGGGCAAGAGAAGAGGAAGAGCCAGAGACTTGGGTGCATATTGCCGAAGCCCTTATTTCTTTAGGGAACTTATATGAATTGGAAAGCGAAGAACAGACTGAACACTACAAGGAAGCCGAGGAGATTCTTTATAAGGCTAACAATGCCACCAATGGGAAGTACAATGATATTTTAGAGAACTTAGTTAAGGGCGAGGGAGATGAAGAAGCGTAGGAGATGTTGGAGTGATGGCATAGTATATAATGAGAATGTACGCAATGAGATAACTTAGGGTTAGGATTGAAGGGCTGGGTGTGTGTAATGGGTTCAGCAAAAGGGTTCAGCAAATGGGTTCAGCAAATGGGTTCAGCAAATGGGTGTGGTGTTGGATCCATAGTGGTTTTACAGCGTAAATATTTGGACTTACAAGAGGACTGATCAGCATACATATTACTGAATATACCGACTACATGCTGTAATATGCGATCCTCTAGTTCTTAATTCCAGTGTTACTCCGAGAATCATCTCGTCTTGGAACACTCAAAGCCCCCATACTCGTAATCACAAATGCAAGCTACTCTTGGTATCAAAAGGTATATATATTAAATAGTTTATCAATAAAACAGAAAAGAATTAAATGTCTTATGCTGGATAAGAAGGTGTCGTTAAATCGGAAAGAAGTTAAACCCTGTTAACAATAGTGCTCTCATTGTGCAACTTCATGGCGTTCCTCTTGTATGCAATGTCTCGACTGTACTGTAAGCCCTCACACAAGTGGTCTTCCAACAATCTATGTTTGCCGCAGAATTTACCAGAGCAGTGACTGCAAACACCAACCATACGTAAAGGAGTTTGGGAGCAGCTTTGGAAGGAACAAGAATTCTTCTTCTTCTTTAATTTTTTGACTGTTTTGATTCCGTCGTCGTCACTCATGAGAATGATAGCAGCATCATCGATGATATTGTAGTCCAGCAAAGGGGTATCCTGGATCTTGATACCATTAAAGATAAGTTTGAAGTTGGTTGGTAGTTTGATATCGGAAGGACATTCACATTCAATCAAGTCTCTAAGTTGAGAGGCGGTTGAGGATTCCGGGATATTAACGGTGAATGATTCCACCGTTGATAATCTAATAGTGAGTTGCATTATGTAATATTGTTTGGAGCTTGGTTTGAACAGCTTAGCTGTGGTTTGAATAGATTTGGTTCTAGTTGAGGCAAGGGGTGCTTTGAATAGCTTTGATTGGCTCTTCCGGAGGTGCTTTGGAATACTGGTGGGTATAACTAAGAATAATTGTTACGAGAATAAAAATGTGGATCGAGATTGGCTTTTATACTTATCTATAAGTTTGGTAGGTGGCAACGAAAAAAGAAATAATATGATGGACACCCCGATAGCAATGGGAAGGCATAAGAAGAAGGAGGGAGATGAGGTTTTTATAGAAGGGCGAGAGGGTAAGAGTGGTGAAGATCGTTGGGTATTGGGCAGTAGGCTTTTAGGCATTTGGCATTAGGCATCGGATGGGTTTCAGGAAGAGGTGGTGGCCAAAGACGGACTCCGGTTCGTGTTGCTAAGCAGTAGCAGGAGGTGGTAGCAACTGGGCTCAGATTGGCTGTGAGTTTGGGTTTTAGTGACCAAAAAAGCTCATGACACCTGAAAAGTCCCAGCGGAGGACGCAACATCCAACGCTTATTTGCGAGAGTTGTTGAGGACGTTCGTGAGGGATGTAAGGAGAGGATTTCAGTCACGGGATGTGATTGAGTCGTGGGATGTGATAGGGCGATGGTGTAATGGTAGGTGGTGCCAGGGCAATTGTTGGTGGTGCCAGGGCAATGGTAGGTGGTGTCTGGGCAATGGTAGGTGGTGCCAGGGCAATTGTTGGTGGTGCCTGGGCAATGGTAGGTGGTGCCTAGGTGAAGTAGCATTGACAGTGTATTAGCTTTTAATTATAAAGTAATAGGATTTATTCATACTGGAAGAGGTAGTGGGAGTGTGTGCATTGTGTGTGCGTAGTATGTACTTAGGATATGCTTAACGTATGCTTCACGTACGCTTAATGTGCGAAGCGTGCATGCTAGTGTGCAAGCTTGGAATTGCAAGCTTGGAATTGCGCTATTGGCGTGAACCTGGCAGCGTTCTTATGGTTGCAAATGAAATTCCGCAACCAACTGGCCACAGAAATGGTGATGGTAGAAGTTTATCAGTGTTGAGCTGGTAGTCTTTATGCAAATGTACTGGTGGAAGCCAGGTGTCTTTGACATGTTCACTGGTGCTTCAAGTGTATGCTCTTACTTGCTGTTCGCTTTCAGCTTACTTCGTTCTCCGTTGAGACTACCACATACTTGACTAGCTGCCATCTACACTGTATGCTCTCACTTCCTTCTTCGCATCTAATGCTTGTGCTTACTACTAAAACGTGTATTCATAAGCCTAACTAATTCCAAGACCGACCAAGTCAGTCGACTTAACACGAGCAACCCTGCCCAGCTTATGATGCTCTATAAGTGTATGATATGAAAAAATGAAAACCTGAGCCAATGTCTGGGGACTATAAAAACCTTTGGCATATCCCTTGAGCTAATGAAAACCTGAGCTGACCCCTTGAGTTAATTAAAACCTTAGCTAACTCCTTGAGCTAATGAAACCCTGGTGTAAATGAAACCTAATGTCCATGAGTAAGTACTCGAATATCTATCTCAAGTGGTACTCTCTGACAACCCCAGCAGCGCCCGCACTGCCTCTTTTAACCACCGTTCGAACCTTCGAATCCTCTTCACTTCTCTTCACATCCTCAATGTCATTGAACATGATGGTAACATCCTCTTCTCTGTTGTACTTTGGAGCTGTTTGAATGAATGAAGGAGAAATGGTTGGGAAAGCAGGAGCACTTGAAGAAACCTTTGACACTGTCACACTGAGATCTTTATTGGCAGGAATCGGGGTAGCTATGGCTAATGATATGAATGCAAGAACATAGAACTTCATGATAAAGGAGTGAAGAATGAAATTAAAGAAGTTGGTGACTTGTATAATGAGAAAACGTCAAACAATCGGGGCACCATGCTTCTTTTATACAAATGAACCTTATGTTCCTTTATATTGATGTCTGGGCTTAGTCTAAACATTGCACTTACTTCTGAAACATCCCTGCTAAAAAATATGCATCCCCAAACACATACATTACTCGAGCCGGAACAACAAACGAAACAGAAGAGGAAGCAATGGGGTATGTGTAGGTTAGCGAGTGGGTATGTACGGGGTAACAAGTGGCAGCGAGTAGGTAGCCAGTGAGGACAACCAACTACCTACAAGGGCACTCTACAAAGCTATAATAAGTTAAACAGGTACGTGCTTAACAGTAGTACAATGCTTGAATCGCGGAACTCTGAGCCCAAGGCTTAACATTTGCCTACTCTTGGATTTACCTCAGTGGAGTATAAATATAACTCCTTTGGACTAAGCCTGGGGAGGCATAGCCTGGCGATGCATAGCCTGAAAGTGGGATAGTTTAGTTTGTGGCTTCGTGGGTTTGTGGCTTCGTGGCTTCGTGGCTTCGTGGCTTCGTGGCTTCGTGGCTTCGTGGCTTCGTGGGTACAACCAGTGTTGGTAAGAATGCGAGTTCGTGAGCTGAAGGGATGAGGGTGGAATTAAAGCTAGTGCTCAGCTAGTAGTACAAGATTGTTGGTGCACGGTAAATAGCGCATAGGTAAATAGAGTAGGAGTTAATAAAGCTCATTAATCCTCAAGTCTTAATAATAATAGAAAAAGGGGTGTTACTGTACTTGATTGTACAGCATTATATGAATACCATTTGGAGAATGCTACCAAGGCTTTTACTGGAGTTTCGACCACGATAAGTTTAATGTGCTAACTGAAACGCTATATCTTTCAAATACGGTACTATCAGGTACGGTACCTTTCAGCCAACATAACATTCAACCATCTACAATTACAACCTTTTCCTACCACAACTAACTATTACCAAAAAGTCATTAATTATCATTCACTATAAATCCATATAAATTCATCACATCTCCTTCATGCCTTCCTTCTTCTTCTCACCCCATCATTATCAACGGAAATTTCCTTCGCCTCTGGCTTAACCTGCTGGTCATTATCCATATCGTTAACTTCATCAACAGCGTCATTCTCAGCTTTGTCGTCAGTCTCTTCGTCTTCAACTGAATTGGAGAAAATTTGAATATCGGCCAAGTTATCAAGATCAAAGGAAGCATCATCCTCCAAGCTCTCAACAGATTCCAGATCATTTTTAACTTCAACATAATCAGATTCATCAAATTCGTCTCCATTGTATTCCTTGTAGAACCTTTCATAATCTTCAAACATATCAGGACCATACTTCTTGCAGAATTCATTGACTCTAAAACTCAAGTCTCGACGAGTTCGTTTCAATGCTTCAACATGCATTTGTTCCTTAGTCTGACTTACCATTGAAATAAATAAAGGTGCCAACGACTTGTAATAGTCGACTCCAATTTCCCCTACTCTAAGCGATGCATAAGTGGTGAACACGGCCCACAAGTAGTATATCGCAAACATTACGATAGTTGCACACATTCCTTCACTGTTTGGTATCATTCCTGAGCGTTTCGTTATGATGGTACCAATTACAGCATAGAAAATATATAAGGCAGGCGCCAAAGCCAAAGCAACAAGAATCTTCCATGTCCCTAAAACATCCTTAGCTTTGATTTTCACCGTTGACGACGCTAATGCTTGCCTTGCCTTCTTGTGCGAAATTCTACTAGCAGTTATGAAAACAGGACTGAACATTACAACGCCTGGTAAACTTAATGAAGTGAAGATAGCAAATTTCGTGAAAATCTTGAGGAAACGAAGAACAGTTTCAAATTTACCAGTCGTATCTAACGTCTCCACTTGATGATCATGAAGCCCATATCGATTCAATTCCTTATTGTAGTTGGAAACCATATCTTTCAATTCTTTGACATCAGGTTCGTGAGAATATTTCGTATATCCTTTGATTAATCTTCGATTCATTTCAACAACGAGAGGTAACGGTATGGATTCTCTGCTTCCTGAAGTGTATAACCTTCTTGCAGCCTGCAAAGCCATTAAAGTGTCATAGTCATCACAAGTAACAGTTACTTCCTTAAGGTGTAATGTTATTGTATCCAACAACTTAGCTACGGCACCTTTGGAGTTGTTCTTGTATTCCTCAGCCATTGGAGCATCAACCAGAATTGGTTTGCCAAATTCGATGACAACCCTTGATCTAAACTTGTGTGGATGAAAATAGTTTAAACCAACAGGTATCACTTGAACAGGGGTTATATGTTTACTGCTTTGAAGCTGCTTGGCAACAGCACCCAATGCCATAATGGCAACACCTGGCTTCAAGGGTAACAAGTCAGGCCTATCGTGAGAACCACCTTCCGGAAATATACCCAACACATTTCCGCTATTCAAATGTTTGAAAACATTGTTGAATACCACGCTGTTGTCAATGTGCGGGGCAAGTTTGTATGATGTACCGTTCTTTAAAAACTTGTTGATACGTTGTTGGAGCAGGGCCAGAATCAGCTTGAAAGGCTTCTTGATTTTCAAATGGGTATCGTCTTCAATGGAATCTATTTGAACGTTCGATAAGGAGTTAGGTAAACCAATTAATCCTTTGACCATACAATCTTTAGTAAATTGAGTTCCCTTCCCAATGATACTCAAGTGTTGAGGATCCGATTCATCGAGCTGGATCGTACCCTTATGCGTCTTTAACAAATCCTGGGCACGTTCAACGGGGATTGCACTGCATGTCAGGGCACAAGTTCCAATGAATGGTCTTTGGTACGAGGCATTTGCAATCAATAGTGATGCCTTTCGACCACCATGTTCCCTCACCTTGGTCATTACAACAATCGCGTCGATGAACTGATTATGATGAGGAGCAATCACGAAAATAACCGGACCCTGCTTGGGGATGTTGAATGAGCCTCGACTGACGATATCTCGAAAGAATGTATGGATAACCAAGTTGAAGAAGGACAATACTAGGTTGAATGCTACATCCTTCAAAAACTGGATGAATTGACTTGCGAAAGTCCTTTTCTCGACCTCCTCGACCTTTTCCTTAAAAGCTTCACCTTGGGTTTGCTGTATTGGATCCATCTTAAATAGTTCTGGTATCAATTGAAGTTGAAGTTGTACTGACAAGCTCTCTTGAAAGAAAAAGTGACGTTAAAAATAGGGGCATTCAAGACCCTCTTGGATCGTTGCACCCAAAAAAAATGATGGTCTTACTCTGCAACTTCTACTGTGGAGCTACCGTTTAATTTGTATTCATGGAGGTTTAGAATATGCTTCGACTCTAAAAAGAGTGATCTATAAGAGTAATGTCTAGAATGGGTTGCCCAGGATTGGATGCGATTACCTTCTGGTGCTAGCTAGATGTAGTTATCCGTCTCTAGTCAATGTCATTGCTAGTGCTACGGAGATATGATGGCATCGTTACCAGTTGCTTCTACTTAGGGAGGAATATCTTTGTTCATTATCACCAGTTGCCCGTTCTTGAGTCGACATATCTGGTGCGCCGTCATTCAGGTGCTTCGTAGGTGAATTACCTTGTTGTGCTCATTTCTGCTTCAGGCACAAGCAACACCTTATCGTCAAGTCATGCTGGCCATGAGAATTGTGGTGAGAAAGCACTATGACCCTGTAGTAGCTTGGTCACCCTGTAAGCAGAGTATGTAACCCTCTAGGGACTTTACTAAGCCCGTCTCTCTTGTGCTAATCACGTCGATGCACTTTGCACGAAGCACCCCATCTGAAGCATATCTCACCGCTAATCTTCACCAGCAGGTACTTCATCCTTCAATATCTTATTCAACTTCAACCTCAACTCAGTACGATCATCCCCTCTCAATGCATCCTTCACAAAGTTCACATCGACGTCAAGTTGTACCATTTGCAAAGCTCCACGTAAGACCCCACACAAGATCTGGGAATACCACAACTCTTTTTGGATCTTTGGATCTGTGGTCACAGGTAATTCCACAAACTCAGTCAATGGGTTTGGATCAGGTATTACCAAAGTGCAACTTTTATTATCGTTCGACCAATTGTCGATCACAGGAGTGATATTCAAGAACACTTTAAACCCTACCTTGGAAATTATTTCAGCGGTTTCTCTGAATGTTTGACATCTTTTGACGCCTGTCTTGGCTAGGAACTCTTCAATCAACCGCAATCCTATGTTGTACCCCATTTTATCCAATTGAGCATTAACCTCCTGGTAATTGTTGTTGAAATCACGACACAACTGAGAAACAACAGAGCCATAAGTCAACGTGAATAGTTCCGAGTTCTTATCATGTTAGTAATGAGTTGATCCCTGGTTCTAATAGTCTATACTCACTATCTTCTCAACGTTATTCTTCCATATATCATCTGCATTGTACCTTCCTTTGGACATCTTGCACTGGTTGATTGCAGATATTTGTTCACATCAGCAAAATTGTTCGAGTTATATAGAGGATATTATGCAGGATACGTATGTGAAAGTTCATTATGTATTAATTACGATTATATAGCTCAGTTGGAGGAAGGGACGGAGGTTATTAAGATTGGCTATATTGTTGGCACATTTTGAAATTACTAGACATTAAGATCCGTTTGTCGGTGATTTTTCTTGGTTAAATTAGTGGGCATTGTTGTTTTCTCTTGTAATCTTCGGTGTACTTGTTTGATGTCAAAATATGAATCGCTTGATATTTGTTAAGAAATCCTTTGCTTGAGTCCGGAATCACTTATCGTTTATCGTTGGTAGTTGTTGGTTGATAAAGGATCACTTGATTAACAGATCACTTAGTACTTGATTAGGACTTCACTTAGTTCTCGATTGATTATTAAAATTAAGGCTTCGCTTGGTTATTCATTATGGAGTCACTAGCATTTTGTAAAGCGAAAAATTCTCTAAGTTGATTCTTCTTCCGCTAAATTTCCTTCTTCTCTTCATTTTCGTCATGGTCAACCTGATGGTGCTTTCTTTCCTTGCTTGCCAAAAATTGCTTATACTTAGATAAGGTTATCTTCTCTTGCATTTGCTTATATTCATGCACAAACTTGTACTGCGTATCAAAGATCCTATCCCAAATGGTGAAAAATGGTTGAGAAAAGTTGTGCTTTATACCCCAGTTTTGATGGTGAATGTCATGATAAATGGAATTGTTAGGAAAGATGATCTGGAACAAGTCATATGGCAATTTGTAACCACAATGGTCGTCAACGGTTTTCATAGTAGCAAAGGTGAATAGGAAAATAGATTCCCGATGAGTTAATTGGGTGACAATGGAAGCAATACCAGCACCTAAGGTATCCAATAAAAATCCCTCAACGGGATCATTATACAAGGCACCATATGCAAATGGAACGTAAAGTCTATGGTGTCTCGAATGGAATCTTCTGTATAAGAACTTGTTTGTATGCATATAACGATGCAACCAAAATTGCCATGTGTCTATGATAGCAAATGCGGTAACAATCCTGAGGATTGACCAACCGTACATGTAACCATAGTAGACAAGGAAGTCAGGTACGTATGAAGGAAGGTATTTGTATTTGATCATCCACATTTCGTACATCTCGTAGCCTGTAGTTGGTACGGGGTCGTATAAGTATACAAAGTAACCAATAGCAGTTTGAACGACATGTTGAAATAGGACGTCACGTAAAACTTCGGCCAAGGATGCTTTATTTCTCTTTTGTTCTTCTTCACTTGGATGGATCCTATACTTCTCTGCCAATTCATACACATCTATCAAGTGGAAGAAGGTAGCGTAACTCCAATATGCCATAACGGGGCACGCAAGTGCAAGTATGCCATCTGGAATTCCGCTTATCAAGGAAGGCCTCTCTGAGATTTGGATCAAAGGGGCATATTGCGGTTCTGATAAGACTTTCGACAAGTTCTTCGGAGGAGTTATTGAAGACGCTAACTGAACTATCGTATTCATTCTTTGTGGGAGCTAGCGTTGGTTGGTTGAAATATTCGTTTTTAAATTTTGGTTTGGGCTCTCAAATTTTTATATGAAAACACGATCAAAGATATTGGCTCGTTGGGCTATTTTGGCTGTTTTGGTTTTTCTTGGTTGAAAAAGGAGTATGCTTCAGTACCTTTATAGCAATTCTAATGAGAAGAACAAGAAAGAAGAGACGCTTGGAATTCAAGAGAAAAGGGGTTAATTCGACATGAGACTTATTGCTCTGGGTTCGCCTGTGGACATCTCCTGGTTTTGGTGGTGAAGAATCAGGCAAAGCGAAGAATTCCTGACGCGATATTTGAGGAAAAAGAAACGGAAAAATCTCAAAGTCACAATAGGTGGGCTAGTGGTTTGCGCAGGGTTGTGCAGTGCCAGTGTTGCGAGTGGCATGAGGCTTGTGATTCAGAAGAAGAAGAAGAGGTGGGAGGGTTCAGTAAAAGAGGTGGGAGGGCTTAGAAGAGAGAGAGAAGGAAATAGAGAAATGGAGAAGGCTTTACGTAATGAAGTGAGGTTTCCCACCATTTGCAGATTATAGGCATACTTCAAACTGATGTAAACAATAAATCCTATGGCAGTGAATCACACTGCAAATTTAGTGGTTGAACCATGGAAATTACTAATATTCTCTAATACTTCTTTCAATAAATAAACTAACATCTTCGTAGTGCACCTCGTAGATTGGGCTGTGTATGAGGCTGTGGTTTCCGTTGGTGCTTGAATTACATTGCCTCGTTTTGTTTGTTTGCAGCCTAACTCACATAGCCTTCTCTTTAGTTGAGGGACATCTTGACAAAAAATTTAGAGTCTATAATTGATAAGTGATAAGACTACAGGAGGATGTGCTATTGTGGAATTGAAGAGCTTTTTGAGGGGGAAGTTTTTTAGCAGAAGCCTTGGACATATTAGATCTTTTTTGATAGGTTGTCCAAACTGCGGCTGTAGCTGTGAGGCCAATTTTGATAATAATTCCAAATACGATGCTATACCAGATTCGTCGCTAAAGGCGCGGTTATATCAATACTATTGATTTAGCTATCGAACGGTTGGTCTACGGAACATAAACCGTTGGGTCTCATTTCATAACATAGGTATCAGTTCTTATCTACCTCATGCATTAAGCATTAATTTGGATTTTGACAATAATCAGATTGTGAAATGTATAATGTAAGGGTTGTCCCTTTTGGTTAGTGGTTTACTGTAATTCGAGAAATCGTTTTCTTTGGTTTGAGGAGGAGGTTCTGCTAATACGGGTAAACGAGAATATAAGAACGTCTATTATCGACTGAATTCGGATCTAAATGTGTCGCTAGCCCAAATTTATGGGTTATTCTGAATTTAGTAAGAACATGGACTGGGATTGAAGGAAAATAAGTTCTTTTGTGGTAGCTCGATCCGGTTTTATTTAGAACGGGATCTGGTGAGGTGTGGATGATTCTGTTTGTTCTGAGTGTAATAGATTTGTATTCTATACAATTGTTCTATACTAGTGGAAATAGATGATCGACTTAGGGAAAGGAAAGAAGAAGTGGGGAGGAGTGGGATCTTACTCCAGTATTTATAGACTTTCTTCTAGGGGGCTTTCCTAAGTTTGGCTTTAGCTCCATGGCTAGCATTCAACTCTCATTCTCGGTAAAGGAGCAACCTCACAGGTTGTCTAGTAAAACATGTTGACTAGAAAACTCCCCGTTTAATAGTTGCTGTTGGGTTCAAGCTTAGTTAGATGATCATACCCGATCACGGTATTTATGCCATTGGTTCTGACACATGCCCTTGAATTCTAACAATTTGCATCCCACCCATTAAAATTCTCCAAATTGATTTATGTAGATCAAAAGTGTTTAGGAATAAAGAGTGTTAGGTGGAACCTTTAGTATTTGGAAGAAAATACTTTAAGAGTAGTTTATTAAATTATCACGGTACACTTTGCATTTATTTTGTAGATATTAATGACAATCTTTAAGAATTGGAGTAATTTCATAAATTATTTCAAATTAGGTTACAAAAATGCCACAATAATCAACCTGAACAGCGAGAGAAAGTTTGGGTACTAACATGAATGTGAAGAGGTGTTGGAGATGAACTGAAGTTCGATCAATCTCCCAAACTGTACGAATAACGACAATTTTGGTATGAATTATAATTGAATAGATTCAAAATCTGACGCCAATTTTCTATTTTCGATGCATGGCGCAGTGGCCAGCTGCTTTAATTATTTTTTGTTGAATTATATGGCAGGCGTTCGAGTTTCAAAGGGTGTCATTTTGGAAAGAGCTCAGATTCTCGGAGACAAGCTAAACCAGAACTGGCGCTCAGCTCGAAGAGTTTTGATTTGCTTGAATAAGCACAACTAGCTGAGAAGTGTCTCTGTTGAAGTTAGTTTGGTTGACTCTAGCATAAGCTGGTGGTTCGCAATGGGTGCAAGATCATGTTCAACGAGTGAAAAGTAAACTATCTCCGAAATTAGAAAAGCACACCCCCGAATATATCAAAGTGGCTATATTGAAGAATGACTTAACGTAAGTTATAGACTCTGGAAGCCATAAGTAGTTCCAGTGAATTAACTTTGTTATTGTCCAATGATAAAATAATCCTCAGTCCAAAAGGACGAATTGGGAACTAATTACTTGAGAAGCATATGCAAATAGTTTGCAATTCGACGATGTGCAGATATAGTACAGGGTGCACGGTAAAATGTATCACAATTTCATTAGAACAACCCGTAATCAGAGAGAATCTTGGCACATAAAAGGTTTACTCCTTTTAGAAGGGTATTTATTTAGTTTAGTTTTTGAAGCCAAAGGTCTACAAATACTTGATTGACCCTAAGTTCCAATCAACGCCTCCGAAATCTTCTAAAGAACACTTAATTACTTGAGTTTTGAAATTGCCCTCTTTACACCCATATAGTAAAACTAGTTCTTTTGGCTACATAGTATGCTTATGCATCACACTGGGATACCGATTACTTTATACATTTTCGTAAATCTTTTGCGCGTGCGGCTGACTCTTGAAATTTCGTTTACGTCAAAAGTGGAATAAGGCGCGTCGTACCGCCTTCATGAGGATTGTGTTAGCTTCAGTGCATTGCATGTGCGATGGGTTATTACAAGTTTGATCATCTCGGTTTGTTGTTCATCAAGTTTGAAGAAGTCTCTCTACTTATTGATACATGGTCAATACCAGTAATCAATTGAGACAATCTTCACGGATAACCAATGGGGAATGGCTACCAATATCGCAATGCAATCTACAGTCCACAGCACGGCTGAGGTTTTTTTTCTAAATGATAAAGTCCTTGGAGAAACCGTGAGTGTTTACGGTGAACGACTTACTGACTCGGAGGGAGAGGATGATTTCATCTTTAAATCTGGAGCCGTCAAGCTCCAATACATCGAAGAGAATCGGTATGGTTCATATGGCCTCATGCTCTTAACTACTCCCAAGAGGATATTGTGCCGTAGCAAAGAAGAACGCACATGCGGGAAAGCTGAGCTCTTCTTAATCTCTTGTACGTTAGGTCACCCGCAAAACTAGCGGAACAGGCTTTTGAACATGTAGGAGCTAAGGTATTTCTCAAGTATGTGTTGATGTTATTGCCAGTGTGGACAGTGTAGTATGATATCGAGGACTTCATTAACTACTACAATATGGACTTTTCGCAAAAGTTGTACATCTCTTGGATCTTGAAACTTTAAACAATGGCGGTGAACAGTCAAACAGAGGTTATATCTTCTGTCCTGGGAGCTGCCTACACAATCGTTCCAAACATATTGCGTAGATTCTCTCTTTCGGGTGCTTTGATGATATATTCTATGTTCATTCCTTAACATCCTTCAAATGAGACTCTTTTCTGCTCTTCTAGTAAACTATCGTTTGCTCTCAGTTATATTTATTGGGAGACATGCCAAAATTGGAATTGAATTTACTTAAATATTCCTTGAACAGTTGTCAATTAATGTGAGCTTACACCAATCCCCAAAAGGTTACTTCAGGCGAAAGCTTCAACATCCCTTAACATCGAACATGAATTGGAATATTTTTCTAGTTTTTTTCACCATTGCCACGGTGAATTCCTTTATAAGATAGTAGCCACCAATCCCTTAGGTGCTTGTTTTAGTAGCAAGTTTGCTAGAGGTATTACTTTTGATTGCGCATGATATTTTAGATTTTCGGTAATGGCTCCACCTCAAAGAAATCTAGTGTTCCTGTTAGAATCCGAGGGCATGTAAGCCTTGATCGGGTGTGATCACCTACCCAGCATGTTATATAAGCGCTGACGTCCTGTTATAACCAAAGGCAGGCAAACTGTGACCGGGATGTACATCTGCCTAAGCTAGAGCCTAACGGCATTTAAAACCTTGAGCAAAGTGCCTAAGAAACATATGTGTATGTTTCATCCTATTGCCTGATTATATTAATAAGCTCCTTAAAAGGATGATAAGAGTTGAATGCTAGCCATAGAGCTAAAGCCAAACTTAGGAAAACTCTCTAGAAGAAAGTCTATAAATATTGGAGTAAGATCCCACTATTTTACATCTTCTTTTCCTTTCCTCAAGTCGATCATATATTTCCCATAGTACAACATTTGTATAGAATACAAAACTCTTATACTCAGGACAACACAGTATCATCCACACCTCACCAGATCCCGTTCTCAATTAAGCCGGATCTAGCTAGCGCAAAAGAACTTATTTTCTTTCAAACCGAGTCCATATTCTTAATAGTTCCCCTTGTCACTGCTCTTGATGCGGCTCACGATATTATGTACAGGAAGATATCAAACTTATCAAGCCAAGAAAACCAGACGAGGGTGAATTAATTAGTAGAATGATACAGCTGGTTCTTGAGGAAGTGGAAACTGAAGAACACTCATTGTATGCTTTGTCTTTCTTCTTCGCTGGCGGAATATGCGTGTGTTTAATATGCATGTTCTTAACTGAAATTTGTGACAAGGATCCCGACCCTCCATGAACTTAAGTCCTGGAGGATCGTTTGGAGATTACCTGTTAGTATTGCGATGGTAATCTTGGGAGAAGTTTTCTATGTAGACAGATCCGGTATTGTTGATTATGGAATTCGCTGATGTTCGCTGACGCCACTTGTTTTGAGTTTGAGATGTGTATTCTGCACAAATGTTTTTACCGTTAGAAATAAATGGTTGATTTAGAAGAGAATATTTGGATCTTATGCAAGCCTTTATGTTTTCATATCTAAATTAGAATGGATAAAATTTATTCAAGTTTATTGTTAACGATGTTTAATTTATCTCCATAAATTTACTCCCAAATTGAAGCTCTCGGTACTTGAAGTACTAAAGGGAGTGTCTGCATCTAGTGGAAAGATCTCAGCAGCGCATGTTGGAGATAGTTCAAAATCGAATGTGTATTTCAGCGCCATTACTTAAATTGCCTGTCACATTCTGGTGTTACCAACATTGTCATCCTTGACTACTGTGTAATGAATCCAGTTCTTGAATTTTTATTTATTCATCTCCATAACGAGTAATAGCATCGGTTTCAAGCTGGCGGAGACGTACGAAGCAAGACATGTATTCCTCAAATTCATCTCCGTGGAGGTGTATGATGTATGGTGCAATTACCTTCAAAGTTACGACATTAGTCACACTTGATAAAACATCCAAAACTTCTAAGAACATGGTGTTCTTCTGTGTATATCAATGTCCGAGATTAGGGAGAAGTATGCTAGTGAGAAAACCGTAGGGATAATTGTAGTATACGAAGGGCTTGCTATTATACTTTAAGGTAAGGAGTATCTTGTCAGTAAGTCAAACGAAGAAGTATATATAATGTACAGGGATAAAAGTAAAACTCATCAAGTGCGAAGGCATCTATTTATATTTGATATTGGTGTGGCGACCATTCTGTTGGTACCGCAAGTTAGCAGAGTTCATAACAAAACAAGAGCGCGGGGGCGTTCCCTGCATACATGTTGAAGTATAACGTCTTATTAGCGAGTGAGACTCCATACATTGCAGCACAATAATTGCGGATTCATGCAAAATGGTGTATCAATTGAGCCTACGAATCCATTGGGTATCTCTTATTGGCACCTTACACTAGTTTAATTTTCTTTTTACTTTGATTGATTCATATTAATTATATTTCAATTGTATTTTTTCTTTTTTTATACTGGATATATTTGCAACTGCTAATCCATTGGTGTCATCTACATCGTTGTCAGGTCTTACAGAATCAATAACTGCTAGCAGTATCATTTGCATTTTCCATTTGATCTCTGCCAGAAATCTCCCACCAAAACCTCGCAACCAGAGGCTAATGTAGTTTGAAGGATACCCAAACAAGCTTGGACAACGAACCCATAAGCTCGATTCCAAGCAGGTGCTTTGCCACTTTTGATAAGTTTACAGCTTCTCGTAGCGTCTCTCTCAGTCCATCTACGTTTGATTAAATGCACTATCGGGTCTGAACTAGAAGCAATACATGATAAAACAATATTATTTTGGTGGAAGCTAAAAAAGATAAACTATAGATTTAGAGTCTGTCATGAATATATAGTTGAACGAACCGAATGAATGGGATACAACTAATGTATCTAATGGAAAGTATGCGTGCATAGCGTATTCTCTATTGAAAGTAAAATGGAGGGTTTTAGGAGGAACTCAAATCATTAGAACATAGCAGATAAGAGTAAGACAATACCGAAAGTAAACTTGAAAGCAGCAACAGGTGGAGCAGCTTCTTCGTAGATTACCAAGCTGTAGGTACCAGAACTGGCAGAACTAGATTTTCCAGTAAGCGGAGTGGTTTCGGATGCACAATCAGTGCTTGAACAAGCAACTGTAGCTATGTAGGTAGTCAACGAGGTAGAAGCACCTCCGGGGACGGTGTCTGGAGCTGAAGAAGCTGAAATAGGAACATAGGTGATAACTTGAGCTGAAGATGAGGCTGGAGTTGCAGTTGACAACAGAGCCGAAGAAAGAACAGATGATGGCTCCGAGGTGGCTAGTGAAACTGAAGAACTGGTAACAAAAGAAGAACTAGTGATCAAGGATGATGGCTCCGAGGTGGCTAGTGAAACTGAAGAACTGGTAATAAAAGAAGAACTAGTGATCAAGGATGATGAGCTACTAGCACTCAGCTTATCAGAATATGTGTAAAATGTAGACGAAACAATTGTTGACGAATTACAGTAACTTTGACTTGACGATGATGATGAATAAATGACTGAGCTTGGAGCAGAACTGACATCAATAGTGGACAGAATTGGAATATTGATGATCACGGTAGCAGTTTCACCAATTGGAACAGTCATGGTGGTGGTGGTTGTGCCGATACCAGTCCACGTTACAGTAGTTGTGACAGTTGGAATTGGGATATCAACTTGAACAGTTTGAGTGCCATTAGGGCCAACAGGGAAGGTTGTTGTTTGAGCCCCAGTACCTGTCCAGGTAGAAGTAACGGTAGTGAGTGGAGTAACTGGGGTTGGAACTTCAACAATAACAGTTGCAGTCTCACCTGGAGTGGCAGTGATTGTGGTTGTGTGAGTTTTAGTTCCTGTCCACGTTTGAGTGGTAGTCACAGTAGGGATTGGGAGTTCAACGATG